>SJYO01020080.1:130946645-130969939 GCA_006410555.1 Capra ibex
GGTCCTGGGGTCCGAGTCTCACCGCCGTGTCGGTCCTGGGGTCGGAGTCCCGCCGCCGGTCGTGCGGAGGTGGTCCTGGGGTGACGTCTGAGACCAGACTCCCGTCGTTCCTGGTGGACGAATGTCAAGGGCGTAGTGACCAAAAGAGAAGAAAAGGAAGGGCAAAAGATTGTCGACTGTGTTGTAATTCTTCAAATTCGACAATTTTTTTTTTTTTTTGGTGGACCCTTAACTCTTCGCTTTCGGTGAAAAAATCAAAACAAAAAAAAAAACGGACGGTATTGCGCATAATAGTAACAAATACTTTGAGTTCTAAAACGGAATTTTTTTTTTTGGGTTGTTTACACCCTGTCCCTCGGTGTCTCTCTTCGCTATAGGAAGGGGTGTCTCGGGAGGCAGAGGGACACTCGTTCTTTGTTTTTGGTCCTTAAGTGATGTGTGCCCGGCGCACCTTCGTCACCTCTGACAGACGTACCTGTCCAAGTTCGGCCTCGGTCCTCGGATGAGGGGTGGGAGTAGAGCACTCCCCCTCGGTGTAGGAATTTTTAAGGAGTCGTGCTCCGGGTCCGTTGACTGCGGTCTTTCTCCTCCCACTCTTGGGCCTCCTTGGGTTTCGAAGGTCCTTGAAGACTGGTCCGATACCGTCCTCCGCGTTTCCCCTGAGCCGACCTTCCAAGACCTTGACGTTCCTGGAGTCTCCGGAGGGAGGGAGGATTTGCAAGGGCCCTTTATTGGTAGCCGGTGCTTGCAGAAGTAGGCATTGTGGGTGAAGGGTAGTGGACGCACGTGTGTGTGTGTGTGTGTGTGTGTGCCTCATTGGGTCGAAGACACAGCACTCCGACTCTAAACTCGGGTCCCATACACCGAAGATTCGGGTGTCGAGGGGTCAGTCTGGGAAGCCGGCTCGACCAAGTTGTGACGACCGGTCTCCGTTTCCGGAGTCCAGGGTGTGATCGGTACTCGGTGCTACGACCCCTCCGTGGTCTGGACGGGTAATGTGGACGACTATTTCGTTCTGAGTTCGACGGTTCCTGGCTTGTCGGCGGGCTCCATTCCAGGTGTCTCCGAGACAAGAGGTCGTTCGAGAGGTGAGTCGGTTCGTAGTGTCCAGAGAGGGCGAGTCCCCGAAGAGGGAGTCTCCCCCTCGCAGAGCAGTCTTCGGACGCCCGGGGTACCGGACCCGACCTGGTGTGGGGATGCCGAGGCAGAGCGTCTCAGGGTGGGGTCCACCGGGTCGGGTCACACGGTGGTCCGATCTCCACTTGCCCTGGGACCTGTCCCTAGTGGTTCCTGTGTGCTAGAGCAAAACGTCTCTTCCCTTTCTTCCAGTTTCTTAGTGAGGTTAGTGAGGGTAGAACCCGTCGTTGGGGACGACCTGAGAAGACCTGTGATAAGAATGGCCTGGGACGTGACTGTACTACTTGTGTCGGTGGCAGAAGGCTCGGAACTGGTACCACGATGGGTTCCTGAATAGACTGTTGAGATAAGTCGAAATTGTCGGGGCCCCTTAGTCGACCGTAAAATGTCTATGCTTTGACTCTGGGACTCCCCGATTCCTTGAGTGAATCCAGTGTCTCGTTTTCTCTCTGGCGAGAGGTGGTCGGGACGTCGGAGTCCGGGTCTAGACGCGAGGGGGTTTCGCGTGTGAAAATTTAGTGAGGTGGTCCCACTGAGGGGCTACAGGTCCGACTACCTGACTATTTATCGGAGACTAATTAATCAATTACGACGACGATAAACGGGGGAAAAGAGGTTCTATTTGTGTCCGACTAGGACCCCGGCACTCTTTCTCCGGTCGTGTGGGAGTCTTTCCGTCGGTCGGGACCTCGTGACTCTCTGTGATCGGACCTGTAGCTACCCATAGACTGCCGGAATAGTTTCGTGAGTCCTCTTCACTCCCTTTTTGTCCGAAGGTAGGTTACGTCCCGGTACAGTAGTTTTCTCGGAGTCGGTGGTGGTGTGTGTGTGTCTGTGTGTCTGTGTGTGTCTGTGTGTCTGTCTGTGTGTGTGTGTCTGTGTGTGTGTGTGTCTGTGTGTGTGTGTCTGTGTGTGTGTGTGTGTGTGTGTGGGTGTGGTACGTAACCAGGTCGTAAGGGACACCTCGGTCCACCCTCTGTAGGTCCGTTCGACCTCAAGTACGGACGTCCTGTTCCTGATATTTGGCTTAGCCGAGATAAAGATCGTTGGTGCCCACCGTCGTCCCTCCCGAGGAACGGAGAAAATTTGGATCATATATGTCTACCCCTTAACAACGAAGGACCAGGGTGTCGAAGCTAGACGGCCAAACCTCCAGTCCCAAAGGTTCTCTCTGGTGTGTCGGCACCGTAGTGACCCGGTCTTAAATCCTCGTGGGGAACCGGCAAAACCTACTGGTCTTTGCGGTGTCTTTGGTCTGGTTACGGTGTCTTTGGTCTCCGGTTCTTCGCCGGGGACATCACTGACCCGACTCACTAGGGCCAAAGGTTCCCCTTTGACCTGCAGTAGTTTTTACCTTGGGTCCCCTCAGAGACCTCGCAGAGAACAGATTCTCATGTATGATTACCTTTTGATTTCGTCGACCCCTCTACCCCCTCTCCTCTTCATCATTCTTAAGACTAAGGAACTAGTGGTGTCGTCCGTTTCTTGGGGTCGGTCCACTCCACAACCGGTCTCCGTTTCGGTTCAGCGGCGTCAGCACCCCCGTCACGACTGAAGAGGGGACCAAGGGGACCAGGGTCGACTTATACGGGATAGGAAGTCTGACTTGGTCTTTTTATTGGGGGTAGTGGGTCTCCTCCTGTACGCGGGGACCCCGGAACACAGACGAGAAGGTCTAGTGTCCCGTTCGACCTGGTGACCACACTTCGTCTCGACAGTGAACAGTCCATCTTTACCTCGACAAGGCAGTAGCACAACTCAATTTTCACCTCTTCCGACACGTCTGTACCTTTTGAGCTTCCCCACCTGACACGACCAGTGACGTAGCGGCGGAACCAAGGGTTTGAGGGAAGCTCTGGAGCTAGAAATGACACTTGATCTTCAGACGTTTGTCGTAAGGAGGAGACGACCGGTTGAAGGATAGTTCAGACGCCCCCTCCGAGATCCACCCCTGACCTGCCGTCCACTCCCCTCTTCCCTGGAGACAGAAGACGAGCACTGCGGAGTAGGACCCCCGTCGTCGACCGAGGTCGGAGGGTGGGCCGTAGAGAGGGACGAGAGGTTTCGTCGGAGTACCTCGAGTCGTCATCCACGACTTCTGTCGCGTCGATGACACTATGCTTGTCGGTGCTAGGAGGTCCGCGAATTTTGGGTCGTTCTTCTTCGGCGAATTGTTTCGTCCGTGACACTAGCGGCGGTGGTCCACAAGTCCGAGGAGCCTTTCGTGTAGTGTCCTCCAGACCCCTGCCTGTAGTCACCGCACCGATATGGGACCCTGACGACCGATGGGCGAGTCCATGTGTACTTCTTGCCGTGGTCTCGTGTGAGTCTCGGTGTCGAGGCCGACGCGTCGGACGGATGTGGGAAGTCCCTCCGACGATACGTAAGTTCTCTCAACTTAATAAGACGTTGGGACCTTTAAAATGTGATTAGTGAGTAAGTAAGTAAGTTGTTCACGCGAGTAGTCCTTCCGAATGTCGCTCAGTCATCTCGGAGCGACGACCCCTCGGATGCAATCACCGTCCCGGGTGTTCATTGTTGTTCGTAAGTTCTCATACTGGAGTCTACTACCGCTCGAGGAGCCTCCTCCCTTCGCCGACCACCTCCGACACTCACTTGCCCGGCTCGCCTCCCCGGTGAAGTCCGTCCTTCCACTCTCTTCCCGGGGCTCCTCTTCCGTGAACCGTCTCTGACCCTACTTCCCTGCGCTGCTCGGGGTTCTGCACGCTCGGTCGGGAGGTCGTCTTTCGAGGTCTTGTGACAGCCGCCTGCCCTCGGTACCTGACTCTACCAGACCGTACCCCCTTCACCAGGAGAGGAGAGGTCGTTGGGGGGGCTCAGTCTGGGTCAAGTCACCGACGCAGGTGTAGGGGTGTAGTCGGACACCAATAAGGCGGAATGAAAGTTAAATGTAGCGTTCGACCTCTCTTTACTTAATGTAGGGACACCCAAAGAGGCAAGGTATGTTAATTCTTTTCGATAAAGAGTCAGTGTTCCGCCTACTGCTGTGGTTCTAAAGGGTAAAAGAGAGACGTCCCTCCGACAGTAGTGAGTTATAATTAACCAGGATGAAAGTAGGTATTTCGGTCTCAACTTTGTTTAAAAAACCAGTGTTTTTGCCGTTGATAATGTAATACTTTTATTTAATAATTACCGCAGAGGTAATTTCGTGTGGGCAGAAGTCTTCCGTAGTCGACGAAGTCGAGAAGACCACAAAGAAATTACCCCTTTTACTCATTTAATAAGACAAGGAAGGACTGTCACCTATTTGACGGTCGCGACTAAGACAGATTCCAACGGTCTCTGAAGGGGGTAAAGTAGTGTTGGTCCTCGAGTGTATTTCCCACACTGTCTTGGGACCCAAGGGGCGTCCTCTCGCGCAGGTAGCTTACGTTAAAGTAAAAGGACGATCTCTCGTCCCTTTCGTTTTTGTCGTTCTTCTGTGCTGGCTGAGTCTGTGACTCCTCTCTCTCAGAGTAGACATATACAAAGACAGAAAGGGACCCGTTTTTAAACCATGAATAAAAGTCTCGTCCCTACTTCCTTCCTCTCTTCTTTCCTTTCCTCCCTCCGCACTCCTTCGTCCCTTCACCCCTTCTTCTCTCCTTTCTCTTTTCGTCTTCTCCTTTTTAGTATAACCTCAGTGTTAATTTGTCGGGCGGGACCTGGCCCCTGGACGTCCTCGTCACTACGAGCAATGCTGACTGGCCGTCCGTACTAGTGACCGACCCCCCGACGACGACGACGACGATTCAGTGAAGTCAGCACAGACTGAGACACACTGGAGTATCTGCCGTCGGGTGGTCCGAGGGGGCAGGGACCCTAAGAGGTTCGTTCTTGTGACCTCACCCAACGGAAAAGGAAGAGGTTACGTACTTTGACTTTTCACCTTCACTTCAGTGAGTCAACACAGACTGAGAATCGCTGGGGTACCTGACGTCGGGTGGTCCGAGGAGGTAGGTACCTAAAAGGTCCGTTCTCATGACCTCACCCCACGGTAGCGGAAGAGACCCCCACCCCCCCACGTCTCCGACCATAGTCGCTCCTTGTCAAGAGTTCGAGTACCGAGATCTTTGGGTTCAGAAGGTTGAGGAGAACCAGTACTTGAAGACCCACGATCCCGGGACACCTTCCGGGTAAACGTAAGGTAGCTGTCCGATTCTACGGTGTTCAGGACTGAAAGTGTCGACCTTCGGTCCGAATCGTTGACTAAATGTATGTCCGGCTTCTTATCGATGCCGTTTCGTGTTCCGAAAAGAATTTGTGTCTTAAATCAGAACTCTTCTCTGCGTGAGGCGAGTCGTTCTGGGTGCTGCACTTTAATCTCTACGATACCTGTGTCGAGTGCCGTAGTTTCTTCTCTGTCCCTACCTTTTTGTTCGTCACCAGGAGACGAAGACCTGACCGTCCAGTGGGTCCCGTCCCTCGTAGGGAGAACGGCCGACAATAAATTCTCTGAGCTCGTGGGGAGGGGGTCCCCGATGCACAGTCGACGGGGAAGGGGACCTTTTGGTGGGATCCAGGTTCCTGTCCGTAGACTCTCCGACCTTCTGAGTGCTTTCGATAAGTTCACCGGGGAGAAAGATGAGTGGACCGTCTTTCTCACGTGACACAGACAATTTGGGTAGGTGGGAGAAGTTCGATCAAAAGGATCTTTATCTACGATCTTCGGCTTTTGATGTACGGGGGAAATGTCTGCTGCTGGGACATTGTCTGTACATTTCACTGGAAGAAGAGTTTCAGTGGGTCGATTAACCGCCGTCTTGGTCTCAAACTTCAGACCGAGTTCTCAGACGTGAGAGTTGACGAGTGTTGTGACGGAGAGTGTCTCTTCGTTCTGGAGAAAAATTTTTTTGATAGACGAAGAAATAAAAACCGACACGACTCAGATGTTGCGACGCATGCCTGAAAGAGGTCAACGTGACTCACCCCAGATGATAACGTAAATCGAGCAAAGTCTCGTGACCGAGAGCGCGTGTGCCCGAAGTCGTCAATGCCGTGTGTACGAATCGACAGGGTGTCGCGCCCCGTAGAAGGGTCTGGTCCCTAGCTTCGGTACAGGGGACAAGGCCGGCCACCTAAGGGTTGGGGACCTGGTGCACCTTTCAGGTTCTTCGTTCTGAACATTGGATTTGACGGACGTCCCTGTACATCGTTTAATAGGGTTTTGTGTCACTGGATTTTGTTGTTTGTAAATGATCGACCGTCAGAGAAACTCAGTCCTTAGGTCCCCGTTGGGTCGACGCACGGAGACCGAGGTCCGGAGACTACTCTCCGGGCTCCGTAGTCGGTCCCACCTTCCTAGAACACTAGGACCTTCTCCTGGATGGAGGTACGAGTGCTTGTGCCCACGACCACGTGCGTGCAGGAGTCCCGACGACCTGCTCTGGGGCAAGGAGTGACCGACAGACGTCCTCGGGTGCACTCAGAGAGGGGACCCGGCGAATGTTGTGCCGTCGACCGACGAGAGTCTTCGGTCCTCGTTCCCTCGGTCTCTCTGGCTCTGCGTCCGGTCGCAGAAACATGGTAATTCAGAGTCTTCACCGTAGGGGAGTGAAAGGGCTCTTCGCTCAACAGTGACCCAAGAGGATGTGGGTCCCGTCGTCCGAGGTGTCTCCCCATCGGGGGTCCTCCGTCCCCCGGGACCCCCTGTCGAACCTCCCGAGGGGATACGACGACTCATAGTATGTTGGTCACTCGTCTTCTGCTAATGAGCGGGTCACCACAGACCGAGACCCTGAGGTACCTGGCGTCGGGAGGTCCGGGGAGGCAGGTACCTTAAACCTCACGTTTAAGGTTCCGTTCTCATAACCTCACCCACCGGTAAGGGAGGAGGTCCCCTAGAAGAACTGGGTCCTTAGCTTGGGCCTAGAGAGCGTCATGTCCGCCTAAGAAATCGGTGGTCCCTTCGGGTTATGTGTCTTTCCCACTCAAATTTCGACAAACGTGACAGTAATTGAACCGAGAGTTGAGGTTCGGGACGGGTCCTGAGAATTCTGAGGTGGCGTCAAGGGTCGTGTGTTGGAACCGACCGGGTGGAGAGACCCCCGTGACCGGGGGTAGTGGACTGATTCGACGGAGACCGAAGAGTGAATGTCGTTTCTTTCCTTTGCGAGAATCTCTTTTCGACAGAACCTAAAATCGCTAAAATCGGATTCGGTAAACATACTTCAGGTGCCATTATTTGGTGGTCCATCTTTTTTTTTCTCGTTCAAAGACGAGATTAAATGTCAAAGGTCTAACCAAAATCTGTTCGTTTCGACCCGGTGGTCGGATCTCCTATTTCGTGTCTGGGTCGTCTCGGGGCCATGGGAGGAGGGCGGGCAGTCGAGAGGTCGTGGTAGAGTCGGGTCCGTCGACCTCCTTGGTCGTCACGACAAAGAGAGTGTCCCAAGTAGAGTGAGATCTGGTTGTATGGCACAGAGTGGTTCTCTCGGTGTCGTCCGACCTTCGGACGTCGCGCGCGGGTCCCGTGCGACCCACGAAGAAAATTCGGGGCGTTTCGAGTCAGACACCCGTGTTTGTCGGGATACTCAGGGGTCGGGGTCCTTCGACCATACCGACACGGTGATTAGGTCCCCAAAGGGTTCGCCGTCCCCCCCACTCCGTTCCGTAGCGTGGACCAGATTCTAGAGGTCCCGAAAGGACAAGGGTGGTTTCTTGTTTCAGAGGTCGGTACGTCCCGGGTGACTCAGTTTCTGTTTGGTACCCTTTAGTTCCTGCTACGAAAGGGCCCTATTGTGTGTCTGAGACAATTCCGACACCGGGGTCACCTGACCAAGGCCTATACCCTTTTACCCGTGACCCGACCCTGTCATTATTCCGACTTAACGTGTCCCTCCTAAGTCTGCGACCAAGGATACTATCCTCCGGAGCGGTAGAACAAGTAGACACGTCCGGGTCGGACCTCGGTCTCTTTCCCGTCCATTAGTTATTTATAGGTTACTTAAGTACAACTTATTGGGACAGTCTGTCCTGACGGAAGAGGTAATTTCTTTCAGGTGGGTGGTTCATACGGTCGAGGGAATCCTTGTCTAGTGGTAGTTTCCGTTGTGTGTAAGGTATACCGAGGTATGACAGAAGTGCGAATTGTTGGTTGAGTCTTAAATGTGGGCTCTACGGGTTGACTTTATTGGGGGAAGGAGAAAATCCTCCCGGGTTATTCTGACGGTTTTCTTCCATAGGAGGAGGTATACTTAGTCTATACATGGACTTTTCGTACAAATACGTTGTCTTATCTTTATTTGGAGTCGACGACTGCTGAGGTCGTTCATGGTTGACGTATGGAGTAAAAATAAATAGTCCTCTAGACTGGGCATTTGTTTCTTGTCGAATTCCGTACAGACTTTGTGTCTTGGCTCTTTTACTGAGAGGTCTTAATTACTGTCACTGTTCACTGGACGTCCGTCTTAGTGGATGTAAAAGTGTGATAAACTTTTATGAAGTATCTATTTTAAGTCGTCCGGTGGAAAGAAGGCTTCGTACGCACTTTAGACCAGGTTCGTAACAGATTTCGTAAAGATATTTTTAAGAAACTTCGTTATCTCGATTATTGGTATCAATTGTCCTACGTATCGTGTAATTGAACAAAAGACAAGACAAAATTGGTTTACTCTATTTTTAATAATAGTACTGGTGTCACGGTGCAAATACTTAGGGATGTCTTTTTCTTAAACCAAAACGAAACTGTGTAGTGTCAGTAGTGGTTCCTTAAAGTAAGATGACTTCCTTCCGAATTCAACGACTCTAAATTACGAACGTGTGTGTGTGTGTGTGTGTGTGTGTGTGTGTGTGTGTGCCGGGAGACTCGGGTAAAAGCGTGTTCTGACTCACGACAAAGGAGCATACCTATGTCTCTGTGACCCCTTTGTCGTTCTTCTCAAAAATGTAATTCTTTCCTTACGTTTCTTGTGGGAGCAGGGAGAATTTAACATACTGGAGGTAATCACTTATAGATTGTTATTGTAATTATGTTTATCGTCCAAACCAACGTAAGCGTTTTCGATGTTGGTATGTCTTCTACTTGTGTCATCGACACGAGTCTTTTCGAATTTCGGTGCAGTGTGTATAAGAGAGTAAATAGAAATTTTCAGGGACTTCTGAGGCATGCTCACATAAGTAGACGCCACTCTGTACAAAATACCCTCGGTTAAAGGAATGGTTAAGAAGTATAGAAGACAAATTTTTGTCCTAGACAGAAATCGTACGGAGGGGTGGTCTTGGAGTCGAGGATTGAGTACGTTGACTGAAGGAAAGTACTCAGAGTTATTGTTGTTGTTTTTGTTGTTGTTTGTTTACGTTGGTTGAGAATCGTTAATGTCTTTCATTTTTGTTTTTACTTTGGGTACATCCTTTAGTTTCTTTAAGTGTCCGGGGTTGTTAACGGTAACGGGTTCGACTTTAATTCATTTATGTGTGTGCGGTGCGACGGGGCGGGGACGGTACTTTTGAGGCGGTACGTTAAATAATTACTTGTCTCTTTCCTTTGTCTTCGACTTCTCACCCCGTCCTCGTTGACAAATTAGATTATCAGACCTTTAATATAGCCTTCCTTGTCTACCAAAGTGTCTTCAGTTCCGTTGGGTCTCCGCGTCCCTCGCTAAAAGATCCTTTCTTTTTACAAAGGGATGGATGACGGGCATGATAAAAGTCGTTTCCTCCTCAGATATAAGTCGTCTCCCGCTCGAGGCTCGGACCGTACGGCTGTTTTGATCCTGACGGACCGTCGGAAGGTGTGCGTGGGCGAAGTGTGAACCGGAGGTTTGGACTCGACCTCCAGTTTGCCGGGCTAAGTTTTGGTCATTGTTTGCCTTCCGGTGTGAGGCGACGTCGCCCAATCCTTGACTGTAAGTACTAGAACCGTTTGTGTTTGTGACCACTAAGAGTCGTCCAGTACCCGTGGCACTAGAACTGCACCAAGGGGTAGGGGTCCAGAACTCCCGGGGCCGTCGTCCCTCTGGCCGCGAAACCGTGTCTTAGCGGGACCCGGACTCGGAGGGACAGGTATGGGCCCTGACTTTCAGTGGAGGTCCCGACACCGACCAATGAACTCTGCTTCTGCTCCTTCGGCACGCCGTTGGGTGTGCCGTAGTGTGAGTCGCCGATAAAAGTGGGGGTGACGGACACTCAGTGGTTTGGTACACCCATTCAAGAGGGATCTCGTCGCGGGTCGGGTCCGTCTCGGGGTCCAGTGTCTAACCCCGGATGGTTCGGAGTCCCGACACGGGTCCTCCGGACGGGTTGTCGGTCGAGACGAATGTTCGTTTCGTAAACAGACTCAAGGCTACGGACGGGGTGGTGCATGTACGACACACTGGCACCCGTACGACCTATTGGAGAGACTCCGGGTAAAGGAGTAGAGGTTTCAGTCCTGCGGGACTCCTACTTGAGTGGGGTCCGTACCACACACCGAGTGACCGTCAGGAGTGGCGACAGTGATGATGGGTGCCACTATTGTGGGAGTAGTGACGTGGTGGATACCTGTTGGAGTCGGTTGGTGTCTCCCGTGTCTGCGTCTGTCCGGAAGACGGTGGTTCTAAGTCCCGACGCCGTCCTCCTGGGAGGGGAGTCCCTGCTCGAAGTGCAGCCCCTCTGTACTTTTCGGTAGGGGGTTGCGTCTGACCCTTGGGGACGGAATGCGGTGTCGGAGTTCTCGACGAAGGCAAGTGGGAGGAAGGACCGAACTGCAAAACGAAGCTCCAGACAGACAAACAAAAGGCACTTTTTTTTTTTTATATGGTAGTTGTAGTCTCGGAAGTGCAACCTAAGACGCCTTCTCGTCGTTTACCATGTCTACTTAAACAATGCAAGATTTCGACGTCCGTAGTATGGATCGCGTCATTATTTATGGAGCAATACCTACCGTTTTGTTTGTGAAGTCCCGTGAGTCCGAGGTCCTTTCCTTGGGGTACCGCTTTCGGTGAAATTTGGCTCTTAGGAGGACTTTACGTTTATTGGTGGGTAGGGGGTCCCGAGAAGGAAGGAAGGGCCTCGACTCCCGAAGGGACTTTGCCCCCGAGTGTGGACGTCTCGTCCGTCGACGTCAGTCCCCAGTCCGCCGGGCCACAGGCCCCGTCGTGGGACCGGGTGCCGTGGGTCCGAGTCAGGTAGTCGTGACAAGAGACGCGAGTGGAGATCCGGTAAAGAGAAACTACAAAGATAACCCCATGTTAACTACATGTTGTGGTACAATCAAAATCCCTATGTGGTATCACTAAGTCGACGTATATGCATGTACGCACACACACACACACACACACACACACACACACACACATGAAAAGGTCTAAGAAAAGGGAATGTCCAATAATGATTTATAACTCATGTCTAGGGAGAGATGTGTTCATCCAGAGACGACAATAAATAAAATGTATGTCATCACACCTATGTAAGTAGGGTTTAATGGTTAAGTGGGGAGGGGGGTGCGAGAAAGTGGAAACCATTGGCATCCAAACAGAAGAAACACTGAGAGAAAGACAAAACGTTTATTCAAGTGAACGCAGGGAAAAAGGGAATTCTAAGGTGTATGGTCGTACAGTACACTGTAAACAGAAACCGCCCGAGTGAAGGAAACGATACTAGTAAAGATCCAGGTAGGTGTAACGACGTTTACCGTAATAAAGTAAGAAAAGTGCCGCTTCATCGTAAGGAGACAGACACACGCACAGACACACACACGTAGTGTAGAAGAGACGGGTAAGTAGACAGCTACCTGTGGAATTCAACGAAAGGATAGAACCAATGACATTTGTCACGACGGTACCTCTTTCCCCACGTTCCTGGAAAGACTTAGTGTCGAAAGAGACTTATATACGGGTCCTAGCTCCACTAGAGATGGCCAGACCAGTGTGACCGCTCCCGTCATTCGACTTCTTTACCCCACGTCCCTTGTCTCTACCGTCTCTGGATTACTTTCGTTTCGGAAGGGCTCCTCCTGGCCCTCCTCCGACCCGTACACCGGGGACTCCGGGTTCATGTGGATGTCTGGAAGACGATTCTTCGTCACGAAGGTCGATCTGCACTACTCGACACAGTTGCTTTTGTTTCCAGACGAATCTACGACACCCACACTGACCCGGGGATTATACGGACCGTACAAGACCAGTTGGGTGTCATGTGACTGACAGGGGGGGGTGGGGGGGCCGACCGGATGAGGAGGNGCCGACCGGATGCGGAGGGGGAGTTGGGACCTGTTCTCCCTTCCCGTGTCTGTGAGTCCTCAGTTCTGGGACCAGGTCCTTCCCAGAAGACGTCTGGGGTCTGGTGACCGTTGTTGTGGACAATCGGTCGTGTTTTAACAAGGGATCTAGGGGTGGAGAACGAGGAACCTTCTTCGTGTAATTTTTCGTCGTGTAAATTACGGTCGTCCTGTCGATTGCAGGATCTGTCGTGTAATTTTCCGTCTCTGTAATGAAAGGTTGTTTCCGGGCAGATCAGTTCCGATACCAAAAAGGTCACCAGTACGTACCTACACTCTCAACCAGGTATTTCTTTCGACTCGTGGTTTCTTGATTACGAAAACTTGACACCACAACCTCTTCTGAGAACTCTGAAGAACCTGACATTCCTCTAGGTTGGTCAGGTAGGATTTCCTTTAGTCAGACTAATAAGTGACCTTCCTGTCTACGACTTCCACTTTGAGGTTATGAAACCGGTGGACTACGCTTCTCGACTGAGTAAACTTTTCTGGGACTACGACCCTTTCTAACTTCCACCTTCCTCTTCCCCTGCTGTCTCCTACCCTACCGACCTACCGTAGTGGCTGAGCTACCTGTACTCAAACTCGTTCGAGGTCCTCAACCACTACCTGTCCCTCCGTCCCACACGACGTCAGGTACCACAACATTTCTCAGCCTGTGTTGACTCGCCGACCTGACTCGGGGGAGAGTGAGGAGTCGGAAGTCGACTCGGGTCGGAGGACCGTTTGTCAGTAAGGGTTGGTGTGTCGGAGAGTAGGGGTTCGGGTGCGCGAGGGTAGGGGGAGGGGTCGCCGGTCAGTGGGGGCTCCCGACTCGAGAGTCCCTTCTGTCGGATCTTGTCTACCTCGAAGAGATCCTGGCACTTCCTCCGGACCCCTGGGGCCCCTCGGAACCCGACACACGCCCAAACCACCCCCCACCACGAGGTGCCACCTACCAAGTGCGGCTCCGTCTCCCCTCTTTGCCTTCCGGGTGGAGTCCTGGTCGCTCCACCACAACGCACAGACGAGCCTCTCCTCCTTCGGTCAAATCTTTGTGACCGAAAGGACTGCCGGTTGGTGACTTCAGACACCCCCGGGACCCCTCCGACCCAAAGCCACTGTTGCCTCTGCACCCCGTGAGTCCGGTCGTCTTACTAACGTCGACGACCACCCTTGGATGACGGGTGCCCGGTCAGGTTACCCAAAGTTCCGCCAGGGGCGCCGTCGTTGCCGTTGGTCGTCGCAGTGGGCCCTTGAACGCTCTCCACGTTTAAGGACCCGGAGAGGGGTCTGCAGGTCTACTGTTTGTGGTGCCTGTCCCCGAGTCGTCAGACTTGGGTGTTCGGGTGGGCCGCTAAGACAGCAAGGGTCTGATGTACATAGTTGTACATAGATGTACATAAGTTGTACAAGGGTCTGGTGTGACATAGAGGACGAGCCGCACGACTCCTTTCTCGGGTCCGAAGTCCCTCGACCTCCACTGGACGTCCTCAATGTGTGTAGAGGGTCCCGACTTCCCTTTGTCTTGGAGTCCTGTCCACTGGGAGGACTACCACTCGTCGACCCTATAGGTCCGACCCTGTGGGTCCGACCCTGACTGGCGGACCGTGAAGTGGTCACGGAGGGTGAGTGGGAGGTCGTACCGACGGGTGTCGAAGTGGGTGTCAGAGTTTTTCGTGGTTCCGGACCGACGGAGAGGGTTCTACCTGAAGTCGCCGGGCCCCACGTCGGGCCGTACCCTTGGAAAATTGGTTTCAACCTTAGTGACACGAGGTGACCATCGCAAAAACAAATTCCTCATACCGGACAGGAAGGTTTATATACCGTTCGATGAAGTCCCTTTATTTTAGACTTGATCAGTCTTATATATCAATGTATACGTTTATACATGATTTCAAATAAAGTCTGAAATTTTTCAGTGTGGTCATAGTAAAGAGATCAGGAAGAGGTGAGATTAGTTTCTGTGAACGTCGGGTGAACCAGAACCCTCCAAGAGTCGCACCAGGGGTCTACCCAGCATAGTCGGAGTGGACCCCTGAACACTGTCATCATGAGGGTCCGAGCCGGGGTCTGATTACTTAGTCTTTAAGACCTCGGGTCCTCAGAGCCAAAGTTTCCCGAAAAGTCCACTGAGACTGAGTGATGGTTCAATCTCTTGGTACGGAAATCATTTTACTAAGTAAGAATTCCGGGCCTCAGAAAGAGACCTCCAATTGTAGCAAAAAATACTGTAAAATCTTGAAAGAATCGTGGAGGGGGTGGTTGGGTACTTTAGGCTGTCCGATCGTCGTGGTTCTAAATATTGTTCAGTGAGTCGTGGGTCCGAGAACCGGGGTTTTGTGAAATTGGACGATCAAAAATCTGGAATTTCATTTGACACTAGGTAGAAAAACCCACTGAGATAGGGTCAACCCTTCTCTCTAATTTTCTTGAATTTCTCAGTTACTAATCGTCGACGAAGACGTCAGCACGAATCCCTATTCTAATGAGTCTGACCTTCACTTCATTTTTAACCTAGGAATTTACTAAGTAACGTGTTATGTGTACAAAACTTATTACTTACACTGGGACACAATAAGAGTACTGGTGGGTTTTAAATAGGTGTCCCGAATTCCGATTTTACGACCGTCAGTTTTGGGTTCATACTCGGACCAGTCGTGTTACAGACTCGTTTTTCGGGGTTTCCAGTCGAGAAGTTCTGGAGACTCTGTCCTTTTGGTGTTTCTGCCCTTAAAATTTTTACACCGTTACACTCGACTAGGATCTTTAACATTACACACAGTACCCTTACAAAATGTTCGTTCTTAAATTCGCCTCTTTGTCTTCTGCGCGAACTCCGTCTGCGCGTCGCCTCGCACTCCGTGAAGAGGCACCAAAGTACCACTTCGGGAAGTTACGTCGACTTTGGGTGGTGTCGCGCGTCCGTTAAGTCCGTAGTTTTCGTCGGGTTTCACTTCCGAGACGACGAGTCCTTCTACTACCTTAAACGATGTTGTAGGTCGACGAACCACCGGATACCGTTCGGTGCACAATATTGGAGGGGTTTGTGTGTGTGTCCATGACTTGTGTGTCGCGGACATTAATAGTGTACATCTCTTCACTCAGGCGAGAGGCAGTTTGTCCACGCCACACACACGAGTCGGAGCAGGTCGAGACGCTGGGGTGCCCGACATGGGCGGTCCGAGGTGACAGGCACCCTAAAAGGTCCGTTCTTGTGACCCCACCCGACGGTGAAGGACGAGGTCCCCCAGAAGGGCTACGTCCCTAGCTTGGGCGTAGAGGACGCAGAGGACGAAACCGTCCACCTAAGAAATGGTGTCTCGACCCTTTCGGGGTGGTGGGGAGTACATAACAGACTTTACATTTTACCATGTCGATGAGACCTCTCGTCAACGCGTCAAAGAGTATTTCCATTTGCTATGTAAACGGTGTGTTGGGCCTTTAGGGTGGGGAGCATAAATGTGTTGTCTTTACTTTTGAGTCCAGGTGTGTTCTGAGCAGGTGTTTGTAAGTATCGTCGAATAAACTCTTATCGGGGTTTGACCTTTGTCGGGTTCACAAGTTGTCCTTTACTAATTTTTGTGACGCCGAGTAGGTTTGTTGCCGTACGGCGCGTCTACGCGTCGCCGTACTCGAGAGCTATGTGTGTTGCCGTGCCTACTTAGGGGCTTCGTGATACGGTTCGATTTCAGTCTGTGTTCCCGTATGTGCGACAGACTACTGTGACGATATGGTAAGATCTTCCTCGCCACTTAGATGTCGCTGGCCTCCGGTTAGTCGCCGCCAGACCCCGTCCCTTAGGAGCCCCGCTACCTTCGCAAGATCTAGGACCCACACCACCATTAGTGTTCCCTCACAGTCAATGGTTTAGAGTAGTTCGGTATGTGGAGTGTACCCACGTAAAATGCCATACATTCAATCTGGGGTCCTTTCAAGAAAAAATCCGATTCTGTAGTGAGGCCTCCAGACTCTCGAGGGAAGGTGCACGTCATCTTTCCAGGACACACTTCCCTCAGGTTTGTGACCTAAGACCAGGGTGCATCATGATGATAGACAGTTCCGTTAGAGGAACAGACTTCTCTCTCTCTCTCGCTCTCCCTCTCTCGGAAGGGAGGCCGAGAGTCCGAGGAACGCTCGTAATAGACTTTTGCGAAATCAACGCCACGTGCCCGGATCCACACTATTCCTCCTAGACTCAAGGGCTAGTCTCAATCTTGGACGTGGGGGACGCAACCCTCGTACCTCAGAATAGGTGACCTGGTGGTCCCTTGTTTCTAGGTCGGGTACTTTTTATTTATTATTTGTTTGAAAAAATTTTTCCTTTACGAAACAACTGTATATATGTGACAATACACATTCTATCTAACGATCACCCTTCCACGACACGTCGTGTGCCTCGAGTCGAGCCACCAGACACTACCGGACCCCCACCCTCCCCCCAACCCTCCCTCCGAGTCCTCCCTCCCTCTATCCACACTTATGCCGACTAAGTGCGACGACATGTGTGCTTTGATTGTACTGTCACATTTCGTTGAGATAAACTTAAAAAAAAATTCAGTTACGAAATTTCGTCTTAGTCTCGTGACTAACACGTCGGGGGCACGGTCGGTAGGTCCACGGGTCGATTCGGTGGAGGTGGAGATGGTTGTGGGGGAGTGACCGGTCAGTCCGGGACCCGGGTTGGCGCCTGAAGAGAGTTGGGTGGGTGGGAGATTAGGGCTGTCGGTGGAAGTGAGGGGCGAGCACTGACGTTGTCGAAGTCCTACAAGAGGAGAGGGGGTCAAAATGGGGAAGGTAGGGAAGAGAAAGATTTGGGTCTCGGTCGAAAGGTCTTGTGTTTAGACTAATACAGTGGATGGGATCGGGGTAGAGTTCTCGGAAATCTCGAGAACTCTCTCTGATCTGAGGAACCAGGTTCTGAATTCTGGAAGTCAGTAAACCGGGAGTTTCCTGTGTACGGTTAGTTGAACTTGGCGGATGTCGAAGAGCTCAAACGTCACAACGGACATACAAGACCGGGGAGGATGTCCAACAGGGGAAACGGACTTTTCTAGTGGCCAAGGGTCGGAGTAAGGGGTGGGACAACAAGTCAGCGAGTCAACACAGGCTGAGAAACACTGGGGTACCTGGTGTCGTGTAGGCCGAAGGGACAGGAAGTGGTTGAGGACCTCGAATGAGTTTGGGTACAGGTAGCTCAGCCACTACGGTAGGTTGGTAGAGTAGGAGACAGTAGGGGAAGAGGAGGGCGGAAGTTAGAAAGGGTCGTAGTCCCAGAAAAGGTTATCAGTCAAGAAGTGTAGTCCACTGGTTTCATAATCTCAAAGTCGAAGTCGTAGTCAGGAACGTCACTAATAAGTCCTAACTAAAGGAAATCCTACCCGACCAACCTAGAGGAACGTCCGACTCCCTGGGAGTCTCGAAGAGGTCGTGGGTCGTAAGAGGTGGACCGACTGAGGTTTAGGACGACGTCCAGAGTTTGGAGGGAACTGTGTGTGTAGAAGGTTGTTCCCTTTGAAGGTGGTGTAGGGAAGGTAGTGAACCGAGAAGTAGACATTCTGCGACTTCGTTACGTCTGGTCATCCGATCTGGTCACCATACCTGACTTACCACAGGGAAACTTTGGGTTTACGACTTCGAGGTCGAGGGTCCCACTCTCATGACTCCCATTCCTCCATTGAATCCACTGTGCAAAACCCCGAAGGGTCCACCGAGTCGTCACTTCTTAGGTGGACAATTGCGTCCCCAGTGCCCTCTGTACCCAAGTTACGGACCCAGTCCTTCAAGGGGACCTCCTTTTTTTTTCCGTTGGGTGAGCTCATAAGAACGGACCTTTTGAGGTACCTGTCGCCTCGGACCACTCGATGTGAGGAACTCCAACGTTTCTTAGACTGTGCTGGCTCGTCCGGCGCTGTGTTCATTGATTCCAGTATTCCCACCCTGAGATGAGGGTATTCTGGTTGCAGGAGCCTTCTTCTCGGTCCTTCCCCCGCGCGACAGAGTGAGTCCCCACTTCTGCTTCGTCCTTCCACCGGCAGGTGCCCGGTCCTTCTCTCGAGAGTGGTCTTGGGCCGGGACGCCCGGGGGGTCGGCACTTGGAAGTCGGAGGTCTAGGCGCTAATTTTTATTCATAGTAGACCTCGTGAAACGGAGTCGAGGCCTGTGTTGTCGCCCCAGGTCAGGTGTCAGCCCCATTTATACACACTGCAGCTACTTGACAGTAGGATGCCGGGGATCACTTCGGCCCTCGTTCGCACGTATTGTGTTTGCCCTTCAATTGGTCTAATCCCCACGTCTCAGTCTCGACCTTGGCTGAGAAGAAGGGAGCTTTTGGTTGGCCCTCTCGGGGCGGGGTGTCCTGGCAGGCGAGACCACCCACTCAGGAGACGGACGCTACGGGTCGTGCCGTCGGTGCTCGGTGTACGCAGACGACTCGCGCACTGCACACGGGCCCCACCGTCTCGTTGCCTAAAAATGAAACTAAGTACAAAAAAGCATGTAAAACAAGTAAACATAAGTATATAAATAAAGTAAGTAAATGAAAGTAAGTTACAATTAACAATATGATTTGACGGAGCACCGACCACCGACAGGACCTGTCACGTCCCGGTCAGTCCGTTCCCAGTACGGGGCTCCGTAATGACAGCGGGATGCCCAGCGTCTGACACGGTCGACGAGGACAATGTTTGTGGTGCCTAAGAGGGTCCATCGAAAGCTCACCACAGTCACCGGACCGTGGCTCTTCGACCGTTCGGCGTGCGTATTTTCCCGATTGCTCCGTGGCAAGACGTCCTTAACACTACGAAATACCCGGAGGTGGACGCTCCTTTGGGCAGCGTCCCGTCCAAGTGGGGAGCCACTGGTCTCAATTAACTTTGAACTTCCGGGGTAGTTTAATGGGTCTTGACTCCAAAAACCGTCGAAGGTGCGAAGCGCCACTCAAAGGACGACGAAAAGTGGAGGTAGTCGCGTTGTTCGCTCCAACGTTCAAGGTTTTAGTAGGTGTTTTCGTTGTTCGAGACTCGCCCCCCGTTTTTTTTGTCCCGCCTGAGACTAGAAGTGCAAAAAAAAAAAAATTACGCACACCAGGGGAAGGATTCCGTCGTCCACCTTCACCTGTCGTGGGACAGGGGTTGAACCTCTTACACTCTCAGCCTGTTCGTAGAACAGATACTTTTCTTTCCTGTAGCTCACGAGGAGTTTTTAGAGGACACCGTTGGGGTGTGCCTTCTCCCCATAGAGTCGGGGAGATGTGCCATTGTGTTCGAAATGCCGTTCTTGCACGACTGACGACAAGTGCGGATAAGTGGACCCTGGAACGTCGAATATGCCGTGTACTCGAACCTCCGGGTTTTCTGGGTCTAAGTCGAAGACGGGATTAGTCAAGGGTCGTGGCGCAGAAATCTTTTGAATGAATTGGAGAGACTTACTGGTAAAGGAGAAGACGTTTTTTTTTCTCTTTTTGTTCACATGGGTGTGTGGAGGGATCCAATGTCGCCGCTATTTTGGTGGTTTCGTCGGGTGTTTCTGTTCGCAAGGGTCGTTGAATTAAGCATTTTCGGGGTTTGATTCTTACTGGGTTTACAGGTAGTTGTCCACTTCTCTTTCTATGTGGCACCATTCAGGTGTGCGACCTCCTTCTTGTCCACTCGGTGGCGGTGTGGCCTGTTGTATCTACTAGAGTTTTATGCGCCTCACTTTCTTGAAGCAAATGTCTTTTAAGATCCTTTTACTTTAGTCACTGTCTTTCGTATAGCAGTCCCCTGTCTCCCGACCTGAGTCCTCCTCCTCCTGCGAACACCCCGTCACTTCTACGGGGTTGCAGAACTACTCCACTGCCAAAGGACCCAGACCCGTAAAATTCCTATGCGTCGTACGACACGACTTCAATGTGCAGCCATTTCAAACTTTTCCCAAATTTTGTACTCTAGTCCCCACTTACCGGGGTAGCATCCTCGACCATGTATCTTCCGAGGTAATGTCTCGTCACTGTCTGCTGGGGTCCTCTGGAAGACCTTTTCCTGGACCTGTCCGACGACCCTTTGGGGCGTCCGAAGGGCCTCGGGTCGACAGGTCTTGCTGACAGACAAGGGCCGGTCTTCCACACTTGGTCTGCCTACTTGTCTTTCCACCCGTTCCGAATCAGAGACGCGACTTCCTTTCTGCTCTCAAATTGCATGCTAGCATTTCTGCCACCCCTGCTCGCTGTCGGTACGCCTTTTCACACTGAGACTTCCCTGCCGACAGGTCTTCCTTCCCAAAGTCCCACCCTACGACCGTTGTTCCCCGCCCCGTCCGGGACACGTCTCCCACCAGACTACCGTGGTCTTGTACCTCCGACCTCCCCCCTCAGGACCACCCCTGTTGCCCGTTTCGATTCCCGGGGTCGTGCACCAGGAGGTCTCTGCTCCCTCCCCCAGGCGTGCCGGACTCGTCATCGTCCTCGGGGGAACAGTAGTGGGTCCCTTAGCCGGTTTCCCGAGTCGCACCGCCCTGAACTCGACGTGACGTCCAGGGTGGGTCCCCCGTTCCACGGTTAAATGATTCCCAGGGCTGTGGGTGTAGAGAGTAGAGTCATAAGGACTCCTTTATTAGTCTTTACGTGCGTCTCTAAATGCATGTTACGACGACTAGTGTAATAAATATTATCGGGTTTCGGGTTTTATTGAATTTACAGGTTTTTCCCCCTGGGTTTTATTTAATGCCATGGGGCTCACTAAGTTCGAGAATCCCGGTGACTTGGTATAAAATCCTTGTGTACTCTGGTGTCCCCCACGGAGTGACATGTTGTAATTCGACGCATTTTCGTCCTGTTTTTATATGTGACTCTTAAGTAAGTTGCACTAGTGATACGCGGCCCGTGACACGATTTGCGACTGCTATGTCGTCTCCCCTCTGTCTGTGTCGGGACGAGGACAATCTTCCCTAGGGCGAAAGGTTACTTCCTTCCGTCTCCTGTCTGTTCCTTTGTCTAATGTTGCTGACTTTGTGTCTCGTCCGACTACCGTCCTAAGGGGTCCTCCTATTCGTTCTCCCCTTCTCCCACCCCTCCGCCCCCTCCGTCTGTAAAATTTGTCCCCCAGTCCCTCCAAAGTGTCTCTTCCCCCAACTCCCAAACTCGGGTCCCACATAGACCCTCCTGAAGGCCCGTTTCCGTTGTCCGTCACGTTTCCGGGACTCTTCCGGACCCCCCAACGACTCTTTGTAGCTCCGGTTTCGCCGTCTTGTGCGTCCTGTCTGTCGTCCTCCTACTCCGCCTCCCTTCGACCACGGGGCCGCAGCCCCCAGTCCCGTCCCCGCTCTAGGCTCCCGCCGCCCTCTCCCCTCTTCGTCCCTCTGGTCGCTCCCAGCAAGGTCCCAAAAGGATTGAAAAAGTTACCTGTGTACAGGTGAAATATTAGTCTGTTGTTTTGCACTAGGTTGGCGTCTCTCGGCACATCCACGGTACGGACCTCGTGTCCCGCCGGGTCTTCGTCCGGTCCTCCAGTCCTTCCATCAAGTCCGCTACTCGGTGCTTAGTCACCGACGTCCCCGGCCCCCACCCCTCCGTGGACGATACAAGGACCTTCACTAGTGGTTCCTTTCGTTTTCCGGTGAGGAGGACCACTACTTTCCTTGTCTTGGCGCTACGTGTTGTGATGTTTTTTCTCTTTTTCTTGGGGGAGTAGAGTCGTGGATTGTTAGGCACAAATGGTAGAACGATGTGAGACCGAAAAGGGATTGGGGAGATGGTCCGAGTCGTACAGCTTTCGTGAGTTCAGGAGTGACTCGTTTATGACCGACTACGTTACGAGGCTTACGAAAACCCAAGTCGAAACAAGTGTAACGCAGTCGCTGTAGTGTTCGTAAAAGCCTTCTGCGAAATTCTCCGAACCTTTGACACCCACTCCTCCCCTTCCGTGTCAAGAGTTACTCACCCCACAGCCCAGACCGGCGACTCCTGTTTCCCCCAACAAGTAGTCCCCTTGTCGGTCCCCAGCCGAAACCCCCCGACACTCCCCACGGGTCCGACGGGGGCGTCTCTGCGGGTCGGCGGGTGGGGCGGGCCCCGAGTCCCTCGCCGCAGTCGGGACGCACCTCCACCAGTCCGTCGCCGCCCCTCCTCCCTTCACCCGTCCCTCCGGTCGACGGGTGGACCTCGGCGTGCGTATGGGGGACGACGGGGGGTGCCGACGGGACGGTCGCGGGCGACGTGTCTACGGCCAGGTGTCGTCTCGGTCCTTAACTTGGGTGGGGAGCCTCCCGAGATCGGTGTTTAAGAGGAGAGAATAGTCTTCGAATTGTGCAAGTGTCCCTCCTCTTTCAGTCAGAAGTCTTCAGGTACAGTCGTTCACGGGCCAAACCCAAGGGGTGAAGTTCCCTGGGGGGGTGTGTTCCTTCTTGCGGGATCAGGGAGAAGGTTTTCGGACCAAATGCACGAAGGTGGAACGTCCGTGTCGAACAGCTCAAGGAGGCACCCCTGCTCTCTGCGGTCCTGCCCGGTGCACTGAAGAGGCGTCGTGGCCGGCACAGAGGCGTCGGTCGGTCACGAGCCGTTTACGGGGCCTACTTTTGCGGCTCGGAGTGAGTAGTCGGCGGGGTCCCGGAGACCCTGTGTATCGGAGACCCTACGTCCCCACTCCGTCCCGGTTCGTGCTACCTGTTCCAGCCCCCCTCCACCCTCCTGTCGGTCTGCCAGTGCTCCTCTGTGCCGGCGCCGGAGGAAGTGGGCCGGACGGTACTTTGTGAGACGGTCGCCCGTCCGGGTACCCGGCGCAAGTTGGCACGGGGCCCACGGTCAACCGGGTGTGGACCAAAATTAAACGATGGTAAATTTGGTCAACGATCAAACGTCTTTCACTCTCGAGAGTGGATCTGTGGACCGAGGGACTCTCGTCAGGAAAAAACTGTTTGGGGGCAGTCAGCGGGGGGGCGGGACCGGGGGTCGGGGGGTGGGGGTCGGACAGGGGGTCCGGGGAACGGGTGGGGGGTCGGACAGGGG